>JAJQKJ010002275.1:0-12500 GCA_029574335.1 Rana kukunoris
GGGGAGGGGCATTTGTATGGCGCCCCCCCGGAGTCAATATTTTGTAGAACCCCCTTTCTCTACAAGTCTTTTTGGGGGTGTCTCTACCAGCTTTGCACATCTAGAGAGGGACATTTCTGCCCATTCTTCTGTGTAAAATATCTCTGTCTCTTTCAGATTGGATGAAGAGCGTCTGTGATCAGCAATTTTCAAGTCTTGCCACAGATTCTCAATGTGATTTGGGTCTGGACTGTGACTGGGCCATTCTAACACATGAATAGGCTTTGATCTAAACCATCCCATTGTAGCTCTGGCTGTACTTTAGGGTCGTTGTCCTGCTGGAAGGTGAATCTCCCTCCAGTCTCAAGTCCTCTATTTGTCTCCATCCATCTTCCCATCAACTCTGACCAGCTTCCCTGTCCCTGCTGAAGAAAAGCATCCCCACCACATGATGCTGCCACCACCATGTTTCACGGTGGGGATGGTGTGCAGTGTTAGTTCTCCCCCACAGTTAAATTTTGGTGCCATGTGACCAGAGCACCTCCCTCTACATGTTTGCTGTGTCCCCTCCCCCCACATGTTTGCTGTGTCCCCCCTCCCCCCACATGTTTGCTGTGTCCCCCCGCCCCCAGTTTGCTGTGTCCCCTCCCCCCACATGTTTGCTGTGTCCCCTCCCCCACACGGCTTCTCACAAACTACAAACGGGACTTCTTATGTCTTTGTTTCCCCAATGTCTTTCTTCTTGTCACTCTTCCAGATTTGTGGAGAGACCACTAATAGTTGTCCTGTGGACAGATTCTCCCCCCTGAGCTGTGCGGCTCCTCCAGAGTTACCATGGGCCTCTTGGCTGCTTCTCTGATGAATGCTCTCCTGAGTCATTTCCTCTGTCTCCCCTCCCCCCAGTGATCAGACTGTACATTGTAACTTTGTTGACTTGCTGCAGCTTCTGATGCACCTGGTGAGAAGCTCGCAGTGTGCAGTGAAATCAGAGGGAGACGTTCCCGTCCAGGAGAGAAGGAGGCGGTAGAAGAGCGAGGAGGAGGTCGGCTGAGATGAAGTTTTGTAGTGAAGAGTGGAGCTGTCCCTCCCGGAGGTGCTGAACCTCCATTGTACTGGATGTGACATTCCGGCATTTCCCGAACCCTGAACGTAAAACTGCAGCCAGCCAGGGCGGGGCAATCCAAATCCTTTGAGGGCGGAGCTTGCGGCAGGGGGCTCAGTACTACATTCACCACTAAAGTCCGCAGGACGATCAGTGGTAGAGAGGGGCTACGTTCCTTCTCCATCGCCCCCCCCCCTGTATGTAGGAAGGTAGCCGCCTCCTGAGACAGAATGTGGACTATGGGACTCGGCTCCGTGGACTATGGGACTCGGCTCCGTGGACTAGGCTGCGGTCTATGGACAGTGGGACTCGGCTCCGTGGACTAGGCTGAGGTCTATGGACTGTGGGACTCTGCTCCGTGGACTAGGCTGGGGTCTATGGACTGTGGGACTCGGCTCAGTGGACTAGGCTGGGGTCTATGGACTGTGGGACTCGGCTCCGTGGACTAGGCTGGGGTCTATGGACTGTGGGACTCGGCTCCGTGTGGACTAGGCTGAGGTCTATGGACTGTGGGACTCGGCTCCGTGTGGACTAGGCTGAGGTCTATGGACTGTGGGACTCGGCTCTGTGTGGACTAGGCTGAGGTCTATGGACTGTGGGACTCGGCTCTGTGGACTAGGCTGGGGTCTATGGACTGTGGGACTCTGCTCCGTGGACTAGGCTGGGGTCTATGGACTGTGGGACTCTGCTCCGTGGACTAGGCTGGGGTCTATGGACTGTGGGACTCTGCTCCGTGGACTAGGCTGGGGTCTATGGACTGTGGGACTCTGCTCCGTGACTAGGCTGGGGTCTATGGACTGTGGACTCTGCTCCGTGACTAGGCTGGGGGTCTATGGACTGTGGAACTCGGCTCTGTGGACTAGGCTGAGGTCTATGGACTGTGGGACTCGTCTCCGTGGACTAGGCTGAGGTCTATGGACTGTGGGACTCGGCTCCGTGGACTAGGCTGGGGTCTATGGACTGTGGGACTCTGCTCCGTGGACTAGGCTGGGGTCTATGGACTGTGGGACTCTGCTCCGTGGACTAGGCTGGGGTCTATGGACTGTGGGACTCTGCTCCGTGGACTAGGCTGGGGTCTATGGATTGTGGGACTCGGCTCCGTGGACTAGGCTGAGGTCTATGGACTGTGGGACTCGGCTCCGTGGACTAGGCTGAGGTCTATGGACTGTGGGACTCGGCTCCGTGGACAAGCTGGGGTCTATGGACTGTGGGACTCTGCTCCGTGGACTAGGCTGGGGTCTATGGACTGTGGGACTCGGCTCTGTGGACTAGGCTGAGGTCTATGGACTGTGGGACTCGTCTCCGTGGACTAGGCTGAGGTCTATGGACTGTGGGACTCGGCTCCGTGGACTAGGCTGGGGTCTATGGACTGTGGGACTCTGCTCCGTGGACTAGGCTGGGGTCTATGGACTGTGGGACTCTGCTCCGTGGACTAGGCTGGGGTCTATGGACTGTGGGACTCTGCTCCGTGGACTAGGCTGGGGTCTATGGATTGTGGGACTCGGCTCCGTGGACTAGGCTGAGGTCTATGGACTGTGGGACTCGGCTCCGTGGACTAGGCTGAGGTCTATGGACTGTGGGACTCGGCTCCGTGGACTAGGCTGGGGTCTATGGACTGTGGGACTCTGCTCCATGGACTAAAATAGGGTCTAGGAACTATGGAACTGTAGAGTACGGACTATGAGTATAAATTTCTCTTGGGGACTGAATCTGTAGCAGCTGCACCATAGATGCTCTGGGATTGGGGTGTTTGAACCCCCCTGTCCCCCTCCTTATCTACGCCCCTGGTGCACAGACATCATTAAGTCGGTGGCTCCATCTACTTTATATATCCAGGAGGAATCCGAGAACTCAGAGGCCCGAGACGCAGATGTGCGTTTTGGCAGCGGGGCCCTTTCATTGGCTGGCGAGGGGCCACGTCTGTTCTGCTTTCTTTAGGATGGCCATCATGGCGGTAGGTAGGTAGGAGATTGAAGAAAGCAGCGCGGGTCCCTGGAGCGTCCGAATCTCCGCGCCTTTCCAATAAACCGGAGCGTAATGGGAATTTACGGGTGACAGATGGAATTGTTTAAGCCAATCAAGGCTGGAAATTTGCGGATGCCTCTCCCCCGTCCTCCGCCGAGTCAAAAGCCAGAGCAGAGGTCTGCGTGCCAAGCCGCGGCGCCCGGCGTCAAGTGCAATCTATTTACGAAAAGCTGCAATGCCAAATTATTATTGATAGCTGGTGAGTGGCGGTGTAATTAGCGGGGAGCGCCGAACGTTCGCTGAAATATCACATTCAAGTGTCAGAGTTTAGGATTCTCTGCCGGCCCCGAGATCAGCCGCATTCCGAATAAATTACTCGCCGAGGAAGAGCCGGCGCGCTTACAAATGAAGTGTCACTTCATCATCAAAATCCGCATTTTTAGGCTCCTCCAGCTCGGCGCCCTCTTAGAACTTATTAGTTCTCCGTTTAGTATTTCTGGAGGAGCGTCTCCGACGGATCGCTCCGTGCCGGACGTGATCGGAACCCTGCAACGCAACCCTGCAACGCAATTCCGAGGAAGAAACTCGCTGATAAGCTCTAGTGGGCTGTGCGCAGGAGGGCCGAACCCCCCTCATTTTATATCATTTTATCTCGTTGTGTCACTTTATATAATTTTTATCTTTTTTGTATCATTTTATATTATCGTGTCCCGTCCAGCCCGGGCCAGCCGTGTCCCGTCCAGCCCGGGCCAGCCGTGTCCCGTCCAGCCCGGGCCAGCCATGTCCCTACCAGCCCGGGCCAGCCATGTCCGTCCAGCCCGGGCCAGCCATGTCCTTCCAGCACAGGCCAGCCATGTCCCATCCAGCCCGGGCCAGCCATGTCCGTCCAGCCCGGGCCAGCCATGTCCCAACCAGCCCGGGCCAGCCATGTCCCATCCAGCCCGGGCCAGCCATGTCCCATCCAGCCCGGGCCAGCCATGTCCCATCCAGCCCGGGCCAGCCATGTCCCATCCAGCCCGGGCCAGCCATGTCCCATCCAGCCCGGGCCAGCCATGTCCCAACCAGCCCGGGCCAGCCATGTCCCAACCAGCCATGTCCCAACCAGCCCGGGCCAGCCATGTCCCATCCAGCCCGGGCCAGCCATGTCCCATCCAGCCCGGGCCAGCCATGTCCCGGCCAGCCATGTCCCATCCAGCCCGGGCCAGCCATGTCCCATCCAGCCCGGGCCAGCCATGTCCCAACCAGCCCGGGCCAGCCATGTCCCAACCAGCCCGGGCCAGCCATGTCCCAACCAGCCCGGGCCAGCCATGTCCCAACCAGCCCGGGCCAGCCATGTCCCAACCAGCCCGGGCCAGCCATGTCCCAACCAGCCCGGGCCAGCCATGTCCCAACAGCCCGGGCCAGCCATGTCCCAACCAGCCCGGGCCACCCATGTCCCAACCAGCCCGGGCCAGCCATGTCCCAACCAGCCCGGGCCAGCCATGTCCCAACCAGCCCGGGCCAGCCCATGTCCCAACCAGCCCGGGCCAGCCATGTCCCCAACCAGCCCGGGCCAGCCATGTCCCAAACCAGCCCGGCCAGCCATGTCCCAACCAGCCCGGGCCAGCCATGTCCCAACCAGCCCGGGCCAGCCATGTCCCAACCAGCCCGGACCAGCCATGTCCCAACCAGCCCTGACCAGCCATGTCCCAACCAGCCCTGACCAGCCATGTCCCAACCAGCCCGGGCCAGCCATGTCCCAACCAGCCCGGGCCAGCCATGTCCCAACCAGCCCTGACCAGCCATGTCCCAACCAGCCCTGATCAGCCATGTCCCAACCAGCCCTGACCAGCCATTTTATCATGTTGTATCATTTTATCTGATCGTTTTATCCCATTGTATTATATCTCTACACATTTTTTATCTCTTATCATTTTATCTTTTATTTTATTACATTGTATCATTTTATCTTGTCGTATCATGTTGTATTGTTCAAAGATCTTGTAACATTTTAACATATTGTAGAATTTTATAAAATGTTATTAGAATGTCTAATTTTAGCACATTGTATCGCTTTATCGTGTCATATCGGTTAATCGCATTGCATTCCTATGTGTAGACCCCGTTCACCTTCTACCTCCTGCTCAGGGCTGGACTGGGACAAAAATTTGGCCCTGGACTTCATCCAGACTGGCCCACTTTGACCGGCCACCCAAGCCCCCTCTACCCCTTCACTAGCCGTTCTACTTTATTAGCGTAGAAGGGCTGGTGCTGGTACTCTTATAGGCAGTACCAGTGGGGAAGCTAGACATTATTTCACCCGGGACAAAGAATCAGTTTGGTGCCCCCCCCCCCCCCCCCATGGGACAACAGGCCAAACACCCAGGCCATAGCTGTTGAGTCAGCTGTCTGTCCCCTCCCCCATGCTTCTCTATTGTCCCCCCTGCTCCTCTGTTCCTCCCCCTGCTTCTCTGTTCCCCCCCCCCCAGGTGAGAGCTGCGGAAGGGAGAGGAGGTGAGCGCTGCAGGAAGGGAGAGGCAGAGGAGCGGAGGGGGGAGGTGGTCTGCTGTCACTGAAGCCAGCCCACTGAGCCATCGGCCCACCAGGAAACGCCCTGTAGTCCCAATGGCCAGTCCATCCCTGCTCCTGCTACACATCTACAGCCCCACTGTACCCACCGGAGTCCCCCCTTATAACAGTATTTGTCAGAGTCGTCGCCCCCCCCCCCCCCCAGTGGTGCGGGGACTCTGATGACAACACTAATGTAAGAGGGACTCTGATTGAAATGGGGGAAGTCTGATGTAAAGGGGGACCCTGATGTTTACACTAATGTAAAAAGGGGCTCTGATGGGAACCCTGGTGTTTAGGGGACTTTGATGGAGACTCTGATGATGGAGACACTGATGTAAGGGGGATTTGATGGTGACCCTGATGTAAGGAGGACTTTGATGGAGACCCTGATGTAAGGGGGACCAGTCTAGTCCGGTCCGGACCTATCCAGTCTAGTCCGGTCCAATCCAGTCTAGTGGGGGTCACAGCCTAAAACAGGAAGCGTTTCTTCTCCCTCACTTTATTTTGGTTGAAGTCACATGATCAGAGCCATGGCATTGCTGCATCGTACACGTCTCCCTCTGGGTGAGCAGCCGGGAAATCTCCAGGCGATATAGTCTGGTGTCGGTGTAATCCCCCACTACACCATCTTATCACCGCATGGCACATGCTTGATCTGAACGCCGGAGACGCAGTGTGTCGGGGGGGGGGGGGCACCTCTCTTGCTTGAGGACACGACGCCAAGCGCAGGAATCAGAGCATGAAACGGAGAGGATCGGATCTGTTATTTCAGAGGGATTACTGCTTCTCATTCCCAGCAAATTCCTTTCAATCAGCCAGTGAGAGCGACGCGTTCCGCTTCTGCCTCTTATGGGGGGGTGACAAGTCCCACTCAGCGTTACCCCCCCCCCCCCCCCACCCCGTCACAAGATTTCATCTTATCTACAATGTACAATGGTGGCACACATGGCTGGTGTACGATGGGGGGACTGGTGTACGCTGGGGGGGGCTCCGAACAAATAGTGTCCATAGCGGCTCCGCACATCCCAGAATTCATTGTGGAAGAGTATTCAAGACATTCGTACCTCTCCTCCTATATGTCCCTCCCTTCCCTCTCTATCCCCCCCTCCCTTCTCCCTATCCCCCCTCCCTTCTACCTATCCCCCCTCCCTTCTACCTATCCCCCCCCTCCCTTCTACCTATCCCCCCCCTCCCTTCTACCGATCCCCCCCTCCCTTCTACCGATCCCTCCCCTCCCTTCTACCGATCCCTCCCTCCCCTTCCACCTATCCCTCCCTCCGTTCCACCTATCCCTCCTCCCGTCCCTCTCTATCCCTCCCTCCTGTCCCTCTCTATCCCTCCCTCCCGTCCCTCTCTATCCCTCCCCTCCCGTCCCTCTCTATCCCTCCTTCTACCGATCCCTCCCCTCCTTCTACCGATCCCCCCCCCTCCCTCCCTTTACCGATCCCCCCCTCCCTTCTACCGATCCCTCCCCTCCCTCCGTTCCACCTATCCCTCCCTCCGTTCCACCTATCCCTCCCTCCGTTCCACCTATCCCTCCCTCCGTTCCACCTATCCCTCCCTCCCGTCCCTCTCTATCCCTCCCTCCCGTCCCTCTCTATCCCTCCCTCCCGTCCCTCTCTATCCCTCCCTCCCGTCCCTCTCTATCCCTCCCTCCCGTCCCTCTCTATCCCTCCTTTTTACGATCCCTCCCCCCCTCCCTTCTACCGATCCCCCCCCCATCCTCCCTTCTACCGATATCCCCCCCCCCTCCCCCCTTCTACCGATCCCCCCCCCCCCCCCCCTCCCTTCTACCGATCCCCCCCCCCCCTCCCTTCTACCGATCCCTCCCCCCCTCCCTTCTACCGATCCCCCCCCCCTCCCTTCTACCGATCCCCCCCCCTCCCTTCTACCGATCCCCCCCCCCTCCCTCTACCGATCCCCCCCCTCCCCCTTCTACCCCCTTCTACCGATCCCTCCCCCCTCCCCTTCCACCTATCACTCCCTCCCTATCATCCCTCCGTTCCTCCACCTATCCCTCCCTCCCGTCCCTCTCTATCCCTCCCCTCCCCCCTCCTTTCCCTCTTTTACGAATCCCTCCCCTCCCTTCTCTACCGATCCCCCCCCCCCCCCCCTCCCTTCTACCGATCCCCCCCCTCCCTTCTACCGATCCCCCCCCCCCCTCCCTTCTACCGATCCCCCCCCCCTCCCTTCTACCGATCCCCCCCCCCCTCCCTTCTACCGATTCCCCCCCCCCTCCCTTCTACCGATCCCCCCCCCCCCTCCCTTCTACCGATCCCCCCCCTCCCTTCTACCGATCCCCCCCCTCCCTTCTACCGATCCCTCCCCTCCCTTCCACCTATCACTCCCTCCGTTCCACCTATCCCTCCCTCCCGTCCCTTCTCTATCCCTCCCCTCCCGTCCCTCTCTATCCCTCCTTTTACCGATCCCTCCCCTCCCTTCTACCGATCCCTCCCCTCTTTCTACCGATTCCTCCCCTCTACCGATCCTTCCACCTATCCCTCCCCTCCCTTCCACCTATCTCTCCCCTCCCTTCCACCTATCCCTCCCCTCCCTTCCACCTATCCCTCCCCTCCCTTCCCTCTATCCCTCCCTCCCTTCCCTCTATCCCTCCCCTCCCTTCCCTCTCTATCCCTCCCTCCCTTCCACCTATGCCTTCCACCTATCCCCCCCTCTCTTCTACCTATCCCTCCCCTCTCTTCTACCTATCCCTCCCCTCCCTTCTACCTATCCCTCCCCTCCCTTCTACCTATCTCTCCTTCCCCATCATAATCCTCTTTATTCTTCCCTTCCCCCTCTTCATCCCTCCTTTCCCTTTTCAAATCCTTCCCCTTTCTTCCCTCTCTATCCCACCATTCCATCTCTCTGGCTATTCTTTCTCCCTCCTTCTTTCCTATCCCTACCTTCCGGCTCTTGCCCTCCTTTTCTCTCCCTCTCTCCCATATTGTGTGTGTGTGTGTGTGTGTGTGTATGTATGTGTATATATTTTGGGTGTGTATCCTGTCCTTAGTAATGATTTCCTAGGACGGCAGATATTCCTTTATCAGGTAAGGATGTCCTGGACATAAGACAAGAGGGGTCCGAGTTCTCCGGTTGGGGGCGGGCCCAGCTAGGTATGAAATGCACCTCATATAAATGGTGAGTTCTGCAGAACATTCGGTCCCCCAGGGGGTGATAACGTGGCTCTGGGAGGTGGGGGGAGAGGATTTGTAAGCTCCGGTCTTTAGTCATTCTGATAATGGAGTGTGTAATGTGTCTGAGCGGGCGCTGCTGGCACTGGGTGACTCCACTGACTGGCAGGAATGGGGCTTCCGATGCCGGGAAGTTGCTGACTGCAAACCACAAAATTACAGAGAGAGAGAACATCCAATATTCCAGAGAAATTGCTGCGCCGCGGCCTATCCTACACATCACCCGAGCGGAATCACTTCTACAAGAGTGTTCTACCTGCCCATTTCCGTGATGTCACTGCTCTCTAGTGATTGGATAGGACACATTCTTAGTGATGTCATCGCTCTCTAGTGATTGGATAGGCTGCATTCTCAGTGATGTCACCGCTCTCTTGTGATTGGATAGGCTGCGTTCTCAGTGATGTCACCGCTCTCTAGTGATTGGATAGGCTGCACTCAGTGATGTCACCGCTCTCTAGTGATTGGATAGGACACATTCTCAGTGATGTCATCGCTCTCTAGTGATTGGATAGGCTGCATTCTCAGTGATGTCATCGCTCTCTAGTGATTGGATAGGCTGCATTCTCAGTGATGTCACTGCTCTCTAGTGATTGGATAGGCTGCATTCTCAGTGATGTCACCGCTCTCTTGTGATTGGATAGGCTGCGTTCTCAGTGATGTCACCGCTCTCTAGTGATTGGATAGGCTGCACTCAGTGATGTCACCGCTCTCTAGTGATTGGATAGGACACATTCTCAGTGATGTCACCGCTCTCTAGTGATTGGATAGGCTGCATTCTCAGTGATGTCATCGCTCTCTAGTGATTGGATAGGCTGCATTCTCAGTGATGTCATCGCTCTCTAGTGATTGGATAGGCTGCATTCTCAGTGATGTCATCGCTCTCTAGTGATTGGATAGGCTGCATTCTCAGTGATGTCACCGCTCTCTAGTGATTGGATAGGCTGCACTCAGTGATGTCACCGCTCTCTAGTGATTGGATAGGACACATTCTCAGTGATGTCACCGCTCTCTAGTGATTGGATAGGCTGCATTCTCAGTGATGTCATCGCTCTCTAGTGATTGGATAGGCTGCATTCTCAGTGATGTCACTGCTCTCTAGTGATTGGATAGGCTGCATTCTCAGTGATGTCACTGCTCTCTAGTGATTGGATAGGACACATTCTCAGTGATGTCACCGCTCTCTAGTGATTGGATAGGCTGCATTCTTAGTGATGTCACCGCTCTCTAGTGATTGGATAGGCTGTACTCTCGGTACCGTACGCGGATTCTTGGTAAGATCTGGGTGACAGACAGGCCTATTATAAAGTTTTCAGTAATTTCCAGCTGATATTTAAAGTGCTTTTCAGCTCTACAAAATGTGAACATGCCGATCGTGAAGCGCGGCGACGCATATATCACCGGAATGTTTTAGCACTGCTGGGAACGAGGATGGAACGCGCTCGGCAGGTAATTACGGCCTCGTTAATGGGGACCCATCTATATTTCATGTCACCGGCGCGGAGAGCCTGCCTCTGATTCTCACGCACTTTCACCTCAACGTTGGAGGAAGTTGGCGACTTTTTATTTCCCGGATTCTGTGTCAGGTTTGAGTAATTTATCTAATCATCTCCCCTCCCGGCGTGGCCGTACTGCGCCGGCGCCATGGCGGTAAGTTGGGGCACGCTAACACCTGTAGCTCTCCTCATTTTCTCACCTTCCGATTTCCCCGAGAGCAGCTGCCCATCCTTACAGAGCCGACAGGTGATCGGCGCGAGACGTGAGGATCTGAATCATTGTTTACGGTTATAAATGAGAACGCCAGGCGCGGAGCGGCGGATAGCGAAACGGAAACCGCGCACTGTGCGCACGTAATTGTGTTAAATGATTGGGTGATAGGGCGGCGGCCTGCTGATCCCCCTATAATTATCATTCTGAAGGTCGCAGAAATTTCCTGCTGTATAAGGCTGCAAACCGGCCAGCGACGTGTAACTATGTAACGTGGTCATGGAAACCGTTACATTTATTCCTTTTTTTTTTTTACATTTATTTCTTTTTTGTTTTTACATTTTTTTCCTTTTTACATTTATTTTATTACATTTTTATTTAATTTTTTACATTTATTTCCTTTTTTTTTTACATTTTAATAGTGATTGAATAGGCTGCATCCTCTGTGATGTCACCGCTCTCTAGTGAATGTAATAATTAAAAAAAAATCTTAAAAGCAACAGTGTAAAATAAAGCGTCGTTAAAGAACGAGTTTGGGGTGAAGGACCCTGACTGGCCTGCACAGAGTCCTGACCTCAACCTGAAAGAATACCATTGGGAGCGGAGACTGCGAGCCAGGCCTTCTCCAACATCAGTGCCCTGACCTCACAAATGCTCTTCTGGAAGAATGGTCAAACATTCCCATAGACACCCTCCTTAACCTTGTGGACGGCCTTCCCGTAGACAAGCCCCTAAACCTTGTGGACGGCCTTCCCGTAGACACGCCCCTAAACCTTGTGAGCGGCCTTCCCGTAGACACGCCCCTAAACCTTGTGAGCGGCCTTCCCGTAGACACGCCCCTAAACCTTGTGAGCGGCCTTCCCGTAGACACGCCCCTAAACCTTGTGAGCGGCCTTCCCGTAGACACGCCCCTAAACCTTGTGAGCGGCCTTCCCGTAGACACGCCCCTAAACCTTGTGAGCGGCCTTCCCGTAGACACGCCCCTAAACCTTGTGAGCGGCCTTCCCGTAGACACGCCCCTAAACCTTGTGAGCGGCCTTCCCGTAGACACGCCCCTAAATCTTGTGAGCGGCCTTCCCGCAGACACGCCCCTAAACGTTGTGGACGGCCTTCCCGCAGACACGCCCCTAAACGTTGTGGACGGCCTTCCCGCAGACACGCCCCTAAACGTTGTGGACGGCCTTCCCGTAGACACGCCCCTAAACGTTGTGGACGGCCTTCCCGTAGACACGCCCCTAAACGTTGTGGACGGCCTTCCCGTAGACACGCCCCTAAACGTTGTGGACGGCCTTCCCGTAGACACGCCCCTAAACGTTGTGGACGGCCTTTCCCCTAAACCTAAAAATTTAAGCAAACCACCTATTTTCAGAGGACAATGCCGTTCTTTCTCCAGGTCGGGTTCAGCAGTTTCCCGTCTCCATTATAGCTGCGGGAATTTTCGTGTCGCCGGTTTGAAGCACGACCTTGTATCCACTCACCGGCGGGGAAGCGACCCTTCCAGCGAGGAGTTAAGTCTTAAAGCAGAAAAAAAATTGGCGGAGTTAAATGACTTTGCCCTTTAGGTGTCCCGAAAACCTCACACTCTCCAGATTGCGCTCTTCTGGGAGGAAGCGCCGAGCCAAGTGTTGGAAATCGCACGGCTGTGTTACCTGGCCGCTGCCGTCGTCTGAAGGCGTCACGTGACGCGGGAAGAGAAGTGTCGCTTCCACTCAGAGAGGCGACGTGAGGAATAAATCCTTCGATGCGGCCGCAGCGTCTTCTGAACTCTATTACAAAATAATGAAGATCCAACTTTTTCTGTTACGCCGTAAACCGCTTCCGTCGCCCGTTCTCGCCTCTCAGGTCCAGGAACCGCAGTGACGTCATCAAGGTGGATAGAAGGACGAGTCTTTTGTTAGTTCCATTTCTCTCCTAATCAACATTTTTATTTATTTTTTTGCTAGAAAAATTACGCAGACTCCCCCCAAACAACCTATAAATATAAATTTGTATGTATATATTGTATATAA